>CM075943.1:37021762-37058785 GCA_038030265.1 Corythucha ciliata
GACGCCTCATTGAAACCGTTTCGGCGCCACTGCCGATGAACGGTTATACTATAGTCAGAAATGGGAGTTTTCATTGTATTGATGGAAGAAAAATCAGTCCAACCCCCTTCAACCAGGCTGGTTGTTACTAGAAAGAGTCAGAAGTGTCGTTCAGGGATTCATCCCAATCCCTCCCTTTCCTCACCAAGCGCTGAATACGCGTCCAACCAAACTCAGCGATGATATTTCGCTTATTGAAACCACTCTGATACATTGTGAAATACGACTTTTTGAGTGTATAAGAAACCCAAACACGTGAATCGGAAGGGTTGAGTGGCGATGGGGGGGGGGGCTGATAAAAAGACCATCGAGTCTGAGAGAAAGTGAAGGAAATTGAAATTGAGGTGAGCACTCAAGGAGTTTTCCGAACGACGAATTCAGGATTGACGGTAAAAGGAAAAACCTTAACTTACTTGCTCCAGTTGTAGCATCTGGAAGAAGTCCTTTTTTCCCTGATGGAATTTTTTTTCGCTCTAGAAACACCTTTCATTCAAGATATTCATTGTTTTTCCGTGCATTAAACACCAACATTAATGGAAAAGAACTCAAGTCTTCTCATTCATTGCTTTATTTATGTTTTGAATTTGGAAATACGCTCAGTAGCTTCGCAGTTTTGTTTGAACCACAATTCACAAACTCCAAAGAAAAGAAAAAAAAGTATATAAATTGTCAAAGTTTCTCTTCTGACTTTTCGCCGTCTAAAAACGGATGACAAATGCAGTGGTGAAAAGGTTGGATGGGATGGTGACGATTTCGTATTCCACCGACCCAAGCATTTACGATAACAGAGTCGACTGAAGACGGTAAATCGATTATCCTTCGCCTTGGTTTGAGTACTTTGTTTTATCATCCATCAAATAGAAGAGTATGAAAATAAAAATCGTCGGTACTGACGGTTGAGATAAACAGTTCAAGTGGATCGAATCAACCTATTGGAGCGTGAAATAGATAAGGCGCGGCCATCGGATATTCTCGTTAAGCGGGTGTACTATTTTTGAAAATCGCAAATTGATTATTCCACTTAAATTCGAATTTTTTCAACCACGGTCAAAGTTGAGAAACGCGAACGTCTTCAAGGCTTCGCGAGAGTATATTTAATGGTTTTGTTTCAACTCAAAACTCAATCAAATTTAACGAGTTAAGAGAGTGAATTTTAAGAAATAAAAGCAGTGATGACATTGCTCTCTTTGGCCTTTAGAAAGAAGACGTTATAGAAGCAAGGGTGCTGGGGAGAAGTCAGAATCCCCTACTTAATCAAGTCGTTATACAGAAATCTCAAGAGGGGGGACCGTATACCCAAAAGTTTTAGGTGAGTGGTGAGGGTGGTTTAAGTTTATTTACTGTCGTCAAAATCTTTCCCCTTTTTCCGCTTCGGCACCAAAATGTCGGCCAACTTGATGAGAGAGGTGATGGGCGAGGGGGGGGGATCATTCAATTAATTGGAGTGGAGCTTGGAGAGGCAAATAAGAACGGTACTGTTTTTAATGCTGGGCGAGACCTTCTTTTTATGTTGTAACCGAAACGTATCTCACGTCAGCCATGTTTTCGGGCAAATTCAAATCACCAGGGAAATAGAAAGTAATTTTAACAAGAATAAAAACGTGAATTGACACATAAACCACCCAAAAATTGGGTAAAAAACTTACCAATCGAAATTCATAGAATTACTTCGAAATTATTTTACCTACACGTTATTATTTCACCAACCTAGCATCAAAATATAGGTACCTAAGAGAAGGGAAGAATTTCCGAGAACTCGAGGAATATTTCATTGAATTTTGCCTTGTAAACAAACTAAAGGTTTCTCTCTAAAGAGTTTCTTAACAAAGAGACGTACTCCGGGCCATGAATCCTTCATTGACAACGGTCCACTTTCCAAGTATTACTTCTCAGTTTAACTCAACGCTGTATTTTAAAAGGGGCTGTATTTGAGATGGAAGATATAAAGGAATTGAAAAGATGTTCATGACGACGATAATGTGAGCTAGTGGATGTGAGTGGAGGGGGAGGGGTACTGAGAGGAAGTTTGATTAAAAATGGCTGGAAGTAAATCGGCGAAAACCCGTTAATGGTATGGGACATGAATCCGTAGAAAAGTATAATAGGCATTGAAAGTTGAGAAATGAAATTTAAAACGTTGATAAAGGTCTTGGTGCTTCTTTCAACAAGGAAAAAATTCTTCCTGTGACCTCGTCGATATGTTCAATCCTTTAAAGCTTTGCAAGTTCAATTCTTTGTCGCGAATATTTATCAATTTTCAAGCCTAGATGGGGGGCTGCCGAGTACACTGCCCCGCAGTAGTCCAAAGGCGATTTGTCTTTTATCGACTTTATTTGATCCCTATTCCGTCAAAATGAGTTGCGTACTCCTTGATACGAAGAGGTATGTTTCTTTCCTGCACTACTGTTACTCGTGCACTACGTGTACTCGACGAGATATCCAAGCCTTTTGAACTAAGCCAATTGACGAAATTAATCACCGCTCTCTGCAGAATTTCCACACAACTGTCTATTATTGACTCCGTAACGTAAAGGCAGACATCGTCGGCGTTTTGAAGTATTTTAACGTTCTCCGGGAGTATTGCTTTGACGTCAGAAACATATATGATATACAGCACAGGACCCAAGACATCCCCCTGGGGTAATCCCGTGTTGGGAGTCTAGGTCCAACTATTATACGTGATCCGCTTGTACTGTTATTTGGCGGTTGGTCATTAACAGTATAGTTCTGTAAGCGAACAGGGTATGGGGATGCCGATTGCTATCATCGATTCATAAAGTATATTTAAATTAACGTGATCAAAGGTCCCGGAAATGTCCAAAAATAGTGCCAAGGTAACTTTACCTACAGTAAAGCCCAAGTGGATATCAGTTACCAGTTGCGCTAGACTGTGAGCTGTAGCACGTCCCTTAAGGAAGCCGAATTTACTAATAGGAAGTTTTTCTTCTTTTCCAAGCCAAAATTCAAGTCGGTTTTTTAAACCTCCCTGAAAAGTCTTAGCAATATATGAGGCCAAGGATATGGGACGATAGGAGTCACAGTGATTCGGAGGTTTCCCAGGCTTTAAGAGAGGGAGAATTAAGAAATCTTTCCAGCTAGCAGGGAAGTCATCGGTCTTCCACATTTCGTTAAAAAGCAAAAGCAAAGAATGTTTGATCAATGGAGGGAGATTTCTCAAAATGGGGTGAGTGACCTGGTCTTTTCCTGGTGCACTATTGTTGAAGATTTTGATAGCATATTCCAATTCTTTGACAGTGAATTCGCGCGTAAGGAAACAAGTTGGATTGGAAACTGACGTCGGGTGATTAACACCGCCAAAAATTAATTATAAAAGTCGCCCACCCCAGGGAAAATTTCCAAGAGATCCCTACACACACAAAAAAAGAAGTCATCCCGAGTGGGGGAAAAGTCGGAAAGGGAACCACCCACCACCCACCAGTCAACCCACTGAGACACCCGAGCGGGTGGGAGTGGGCGGAAACCACCCACGGACTATATAACCCGAGCGCCGGCACTCGAAAAAGCACTTCAAGTCAAGAAGTCGAACGGGAAACATCCCCGCAACCTGGACCAGATCTTCAGCCTGCGAACGGACTACTCGACTGGGAAACAGAACGACAGTACTCCAGCGGCTTCATCTACTGGGAACTCCAGGACACCCGACGATCAGGAAGTAGAACAGCGACGACGCAGTCTTCCCGAAGCGAAGGATCGCTCACCAAAAATCACGCCGTACGGGAAAACGTCCAGCGGTCAATTGAAACGACTCTTGACCGCTCGGGATGTCACACCCTACCAAGGCATCAACGGGCAAAGCCTATTGGGAACCTTTCCGGCCCCTGAGTGATACGATTCTGACTGGTTGGTATTGGGAACTGCGGAATATCAGTATTGCACGCCAATCGAACAGTATGAGTAACAGCCGAAAATTGGTCGAAACCGCGATTGAATTCATCCCAGTTCACCCTACCGTCATTCCACGTCCTAAGACGGCAACACACCTGGAAATAATTTTTAGTAGAGATCGATGAGGTTATTATAATAGGGAGATGGTTTGAACCGAGTGTGTCGTCCACAGTGGGCCAGTGGAAACTAGAAGCGACGCCAGGACTGCAAAAAGATAAATCTAGGACGGAGTGAGTGGAAGTATTGAAATGGTTAATAAACGTGGCGGAACCATCATTGAGGAAGACAAGGTCAGCCTTATCAGCCCCCTCCAAAAGATTTCGACCCTTGGGTTGAATGAAACTAGAACCAAAAACCATATTGTTGCAATTAAAGTCACCCAAGATTAAAGAAGGGGCAGATATTCCGCCAAAAAAATATTCCCATTGTAGCCGTGTGAGTTGATTGGTTGGCCGATTATAGAGTGAGACAATGTTAAGGGTGACGTCCGAATTGAGAACAATAGAAATGCCAAGAACCATAAGGCCATCAATCTGTGGCAAAGTTTGAATTATTTGAAATGGAATTGAGTTCCTAGCAAGAATCGCCACTCCGGCACGACCATCAACTTTGTCCTGTCTGATAATGTTGAAACCGTTCACTACATATTAAGTTCTGTTTGGGTTGAACCAGGTTTCCGAAATAGCCGCTATCTGAATATTATTAGAAATCAAGAAAGCGTTACATTGAATAATTTTTAATTCAGAATTCACCATATTCACTATTAGTTAGTTAGAACTAATAATTTGGGAATTACCAGCGAAGGTCAGGTGAAATAGCTTTGCTTATCGGAAATATTCTGAATGGTTCGGGATAATGAGTGTCTGTGTGTCGGCTTGAGAAAGTTGGAGGTCTCTTACTCCCATTTTTAACAACAAATTTTTAAGAATAGTTTCCAACTCATTTGCATAGGAGTTCTTTGACCGCCTGGCGGTATGAGTCTGGAGCTTCCTTTACTTGGGGAATCGCAGATGTGATTAAACCTCCTGAGGGACGTGTTTTTTAATAAGACTCGTATTATTTGAGGCAATAACATGATGGTTTAACGGAGTAGAGTCCCGGAGAACGTTTAAATGAACGAGGAAGAGCTAGTAAAGGCGTACGGCCGAGATGGAAATGAATTGCCCGACGCCAGAGGAGGAAAATTAGCGAAAGTATTAAGGGAAGGGGGCCGGGAATTGTTAACAGAGGATTGCCCTTCGATTTGGCCTTTAGCCTCAAAGTAGGATATATTTCTCTCGCTCATTATCTTTTTAATGTTTTGTTCTTTTAAAAACTGTGGGCACTGGTTTCTTTCCGTAGGACGGTGGGGTCCTTTACAACGAGCGCAGATTTTTTATGATATACATTTCGCCACTTCATGCATTTCGCTACATTTAACGCACCTTGTCGCTCCCTTACATTGGTCCTGGAAATGTCCATACCGCAAACATTTGGTGCATTGCATGACTCTTTGAACGAAAGGGTCTACTGCACAGGCTACATAATGTTTAAGTACATAGGGGGGAGATTGACCTTTAATGGTACAAGAGACGGAAAAAGGTGGGTGACTAATTTTCTTAATTTCTTCTTCCTCTAGTCCAGGGGTTTCCAAAGTTTTTTGATGACGACCCTAATTTAACACTGCAAAAGCCTTCGCGACCCTAGACGAATTTTTGGTTACTTCGATAATGGTCCGCCATCTTTTTCACAAATTCTGCGACACTCGGGCGAAAGTTATTAGTCAATGCGCATCGCAGATCGCTCCGGGAATCCAATCGGTTGCGAGCTTTCGTTTTGACCACAACAACACAAAATTGAGAACCCTTGCTGACAAAGATAAATTGCAGGAAACGGCAGAAGAGTATACCTATTCTACTTCGGTAACTAAAACGGAATGATTGTTCTCGCAACTACGCCCAAACTTGTGAAATTGGCGCATTTTTCTTTATGCACGTGCAGATCACACAACTCTAGTTCACATCCCTGTATTTCCTTTCCAATTTTGTCGACGTCTGTAGCAAATCGATCTATAACCAGCTGCGTTTACTGAGATCAACATTTGCAGGCATACAATATCAACATTTGCAGGCATATAATATAGGTCCATTTCATGGCAGAGATTACTAAGTACGATTCACCCCCTCCCTATCAGAGGAGGCCACCAAAAAGCTTAAAGATGGGAGAATGAGGATTTTCAGGTCCTACGTTCATGAATGTACGTCAAAAAGAGCCTTGGTGTTCGGTTGTACAGCGATTTGGGTTCTTTCGACGGGTTTCAGTCAATCCGACCTGGATAATAGAACGTTACAGGGTTGATCTGGGTCAGGCGTTTAGAGTGGATGAATCGAATGCTCAGGCGATGTAAAAGCCTCGAAGCCTCAAATTGAAAAAGTACTCCTTCTGGAGGTAACTTCGCGGCAAAAATAGAGAAAATACGCCGATCCCGCAGTTTCTGTAGCTCTTTAGGCGGCTAAAACTAGGCGGTGAAAAGGCACACTAATGTGCTGTTCTTGGGGCAAGTACGTGGCAAAAAGTTTGGAAAACAAGGGCTAATATTCATGGGTAATAAAGTGAAAAAGTACTCATTCATGGTTCCTCGATGCAACTTTCAGACTAGACAAAAAATCATAGACTTCCAGATAGAGAAAAAATCGCTGATTCACGGTGTATTATATAGGCTAAAATATAGAAAAATAACTATAGAATAATAAAAATAGAAAACTAGAAATAACTAATAACTATAGAATAATAAATATAGAAAACTGGTGCTCTTGGGCCAAGCCCACTGCTAAAATGGAAAAAGCGCTAATTCAAGGCTATAAATGTGAAAAAAAAATCACGGCTAAAAATTAACTAGGGGCTGAAGTTAAGAAAATGGCAAATTCATAAATGAAATTACGAAAAATCACCCATTCGGGGATAGAAAAGATAAATATCGTCAATTAGCTGCTAAATTAAAAAAAAACAAAAACGCTTATTTACAACATAAATTTGGAAAAATCGCTAATTATCTGCTAAAATCTAGAACCCGGACAAGCCAGTCACGACAGAGCCCAAAATCTGCCACGACATTGGAGTTCCAAATCTGCGAAATTGCAACTTTTGGGTCAGAACATTCACGAAATTGCAAATTATGGGTCAAAACATCCACGAAATTGCAATTGTTTGTTCTTCATGCGCGCGAAATTGCAATTCTCGGTGCTTGATTTTCAGTGAATCCGCAGGCAAGCTAAAATATTATTGGCAAGCTGCCACAAAACTTAGCGTTTTCTCAATTACAACCCCGAATTGTCATTTTATCACTGCTCAATTCAAAATCAATAGCACTAATTGAGGACTAAAATTGAGATAAAGTGCTCATTTCTGCTAAAGATTGGCACTTTTTCTCAATTTTAGCGGTGAATGTTTCAATAGCAGCTACGAGTTAGTGTTTTGGCTCGATTTTAGCTGTGAATTAGCAATTTCTCTCATTTTTCGCTGCAAATAAGTGCCGCTAGCAGCTAATTATCGTTTCGTCCTCATTCCAGCCGTGAATTAGCGCGACTTTGCAAAAATGACCATTTTTCCTGCAGAACATATATGTGTATTTATCGTTTTTGAAGGACACATTGTTCAGTTTTAATGCCAATCAGCCATTTTGAATAGGTAAAACGGTTTCCGAGATCAAACAATCGGTTTCGAACAAAGACGAGTTGAAGAAGGGTGCGGGCAGCTGCCCACCATTCTTGCCTGGTCCAGGCTACGGACAGGCTACGCCCCTGTATAATCGCAGCTAAAATTGAGTAAAAGCCAATTCGTATAGTTTCTGAAGGCAACTTCGTAGTTAAAAGTAAAGAAAATCTCTACTTTGTGGCTAAAATTGAGAAAAACGCTGATTCAGGGCCAAAATTTAATGCTATTGCAGAAAATGTAGAAAACGCGCTAGTTAGTGGCTAAAATTAGGACAAACGGTAATTCACGGTCAAAATTGAGAAAAATCGCGAATTAAATCGCTGCTAAAGTTGAAAAAATTCGCTGATTCGCTGTTGAAATTGAAAAACGTCGCTAACTCGCGGTTGAAGTGTAGAAAAAACGTTAATTCATGGCAACATGTCTCGCCCCCCTGAGTGAGCAATACTTGCCCACTGTGTCTATGGCATTCGTGGATATTAATAATAAAAAATCACTAATTAACAGCCAATACATATTGAGAAAATCACTGATTAGCGCGAAAAACGCTATTTTTCAGCTCCAATCGATAAAAAGTATACTTATTCGCTGCTAAAAATGGAAGAAATCGCCAATTTGCAGCTAAAATTGTGGCTATAGGTGAAAACCCTGCTAATTTACTGCTTACATTGATAAAAACGTTACTTGCGGCCAAAATTGAGAAAAGGGCTAATTGGCGGCTCAAATCGAACATAATGGGCGAATAGGATGTAGAAATAACGCTAATTCATGGCTAAAATAAGGTAAAATCCGTAATTAAACGGCACTTAAACTTAAAAATTATATTTCTTATTTATTTAGATTCTAAGGGGCCTCATAAAAATTTCCGCCCCGGGCCCCGATAGGTCTAGGTCCGCCAGTATCTGCACACAGTTTTCTAAAAATCCGCGACTTCAAAGATCTAAGACTACTAGAAAAAACTGAAAAAAGTAGAACGCCTACTATAGACTGTTCGGTTTTCTTCCATTCGGATTTAATTCAGAGCAAACAAGTGAGTGGAGACCGCACTTACATGAAAAAATGGTAAGTGCAGGGAATTGTACTCTGGCTGAAGGCAGTAAGGTAGCTCGAGGACCGGATACTTCAAATGATATGGCCGAAACAGTCCACGACCCTAAGAAAAACAGCCCGCGACCCTACTTGGGGTCGCGATCCGGGGTTTGGGAACCCCGTCTCTAGTCCTTTGTCCACGCCTCGAATTATGCCTCGTCATTGAACTAAAAAGCTCGGAATATAGACCAGCCCCCCTATTCTGTAACTCTTAACGCGTGCGTTAGCGAAATAAACAAGGTGAATAATTGAAAGTTATCAGCTGAGAAATTTTTCTAACGCACGCGTTATGAGTTAGGCCGGTCGTCCACTGGAAGCGTTTTTGAGTGGCGCTACAACGCGCGGCAACGAGCGACAACGAGCGTACATACAAAATGACTTAAATTGAATTCACTGCAGCTAAGCCTGCAGTGGACGATGTCACATTCAATTTGAGCCTTTGGGATGTACGCTCGTTGTCGCGCGTTGTAGCGCCGCTCGAAAACGCTTCCAGTGGACGACAGACCTTATAGAATAGGCCCGCTTATACCCCTTTTCCTTCAACAGTGAGCAGCCCAGAAGTTTATTAGCCGACGAATAATTGTTTACTTCGACCACGAAACTTTCAATTTTGTGTGTATTGAGCATGTGTGAGTATTGTGAGGCTTGTTATACAGGATAGCCTGGGTTCCAACACCTGAAAATAAGCCCTGAAACTGATAGTTTTGCTTACACTGGGAAAAAAAAGAGGCACTTTCTCGGTTAATTTTAACCGAGAAATCTCGGTAAAATGTTTGCAACCGTCACGAGTCTGTAATGTCAACCGACAAGCTTGATACGGTTGAATTCACGTCTTGACTCGGTTAACGCATGTTGTCGGTAAAATGTTTGCAACCGTCACGAGTCTGTAATGTCAACCGACAAGCTTGATACGGTTGAATTCACGTCTTGACTCGGTTAACGCATGTTGTCGGTAAAATGTTTGCAACCGTCATGAGTTGGTAAAGTCTACCGACAAGCTTGATACGGTTAAATGCACTCGGTTAGCGCATATTGTCGGTAAAATGTTTGCAACCGAGTCTGACGGTCAAGCCACAAACACGGTTAAACACATGATCCCAGTCAGTTGAGACATATCTATTGAATGAACCGTCACTAGACGGTTAACTCTAACCGTTACTTTACGGTAGATTCTTCCGACCCACAACTCCCTTGTCTGTTACAGCAACTGTCTAACATCGGTGAAAGCTGACCGTATACTCGGTAATCACAGCTGTGTCAGGTGGTTAGTCCAACAGTGTGTTTACGATAGTGGCGAACCGAATTTTGGATATTATACGGTAGCATCAGCAGAAAAAAAATGGTAAAATTCTACTGTCATGACGGTTGCATCAACGGTTACTCAACGGTAAAACAGGTATCTCACCTCGGTTAAGAGGTACCGTCTTGAGTCTGGTGTCAACCGTGAAATAACGGTATATACTACCGTCGACATACGGTAGAATATACCGTTTCTACTGTGGTACAAACGGTAATTTGTCTCCGACTTTCTCGGTACGTGCTTCCACTTTTCACGGTTAGGCTTACTGATTCTTTACGGCCAAATTTGCCGCAAAAAATGGTTGAGCCGAGCGTCAGAGGTAAATCGCAGATTAAATTTCCATTTCAAATCCTGATTTCTCTCGACGCTCCGTTCAGCCTTTCTTGTGGCCCGTTTGAGACCCTAAAAAAAAATTTGAGTTACCGTGAAAGTGAGTGTTCTGAAATTCTGTTATTGGTAAAAAAAAGATTAAAATTGGAAATGGGATGAACGTAAATTTTAGTTCACATGCGAAGAAGTCGTGAAAGAAGAAACACGAAATATATTCAAACATAGTACAAAACAATAAGTAGAAAATTCACCACCGTCATTTCAATTCACCGTCATTGAATTCTGCTTTACCGTCACTTCGCTCGGTTTTACCGTCATTCATCTCGGTAACACGACCGCTCAACTCGGCTTTACCGTCATTCAATCGTGTAGTCGCTCAGCTTCCACTCTTGCAAAAGAGTTTTAACATCTTCATCCATTTCGGAGTCACAAGTTCTTGTTTCAACACGACTCAAATCACTTCACGAAAAAAATAAAAAAAAAAAAAAAAAAAAAAAAAAAAAAAGAACTCTTTCACTGACTACAGTGACTGAAACAACTTATTCAGCACGCGAGGACTAAATAATGAGAAGTGCGAAGTTACTCGGAGCAGTGAGGAAGACAGACCTTGCCCGTTTTCTGCAGATGCCGCTAAAAACAAAGAGAGGGAGTGCTTCAACCGATAGAGCACCCTGAATCAACAGAATTTTGACGGTTAAGGGTTGCCTTACTGAACCGTCTACTTAGTTGTTGCATCTAGTTACGAGTGCGTGAAGTCGGTTAAAAACTGCTTGTCTAAGACTGCCAGAACAGGAGAGTTTTATAGGATGATGAAATGGGGGAGGGGACCTCTTGGGTAACGTTATATCTATATGTATCTGAATGCTTTCATTAAATAAAAATAAATACTAGGCTACCGATGGGAGCATTGAGTTTGATTCGATTTACATTTTTTGTATGTGTTCTTCATCGAAAAATATCCCGCTTTCTTTGATTGTGACCTGGGACCCAGGGCAATTTGCGAAAGTTGCAAGATCCGGAAGTTTTAGAAAATGAAAATTTCGTTTCATCGGTTTTATCGTCCACCTACACAGTACAACGTCAGTACATTTTATATTAGTGGCCATGGAGCCGGGTTCACCGTCATTCAACTCTGCTTTACAGTTACTAAACTCGGTAACGCCGTCATTAAACTCTATTACATCGCCATATTCAACTCGATTTCACCGTCATTGAATTCGGTTTTACCGTCATTGAATTCGGTTTTACCGTCATTCAACTTGGTTTTACCGTTATTAAACTCGGTTACACGGTCATTCACCTCGGTTTTACCGTTATTCACACCGGCTGGGCGACAAGTTTTCAGCTCAACCAACTTTGTTTGTACGGTTAAGCACGTGAAAGTGTAGAAAAGTCTGTTAAATACACGGTAAAAGAGTCTTTTTGACGGTTGTTTGCACTCTTAATCGAACAAATAACTGTTGGAGCCGTCTTTAACAGAATGACGTTTATTTTTCACGGTTAAGTTTAACGGTTGAAACTACTGTTTCAACCGAGAATACTGTTTCAACCGAGTTCCGGAACCGACTTTTTTTCCCAGTGTAGCGATTACTTAAATATTATGGCCACTAATGGTTTCTTCTCCCTAATTAATGAACATACGCGAGTGGCTAGTAGTTCGAGGTCATGTATTGACCATATTTTTGTCAAAGGAGTTAAAGACTGTAGATGTAAGGGGGTAGTCTACAATTCGGATCTCACAGACCATTATCAAACGTATGCAGGAATCACTTTGAGTGAGGAAAGTGTGAGTAGCAAGGATAACTGTACCGAGAAAAGTTCATTAAAAGATGCTGTGGACATTGTCTATTGTTTACTGGATATTTTACTTCAGCAGGAGGATTGGGAGGAGATGTACAAAATTAATTCTGGGGTAAATGATGTCATTGAGTTCTTTATTGAGAAGCTAAATTCCATTGTTAAAGCGAGTGTTAAAGAGATTAAAAACAAAGTAAGCCATAGGTTAGTAAAACTCAAATTTTGGTGTACAGCGGGGATTGTTGTATCAATTAGAAAAAGAGAAAAATTAAGAAAGCGTGTGCAACAGGAGCCGTTTAACGTTGGCTTAAGGAAGGAGTATAAACATTACAGGAACAGGCTAAATGGTGTGATTTCGATGGCTAAAAAATTGTATTATCAAAAACTTTTGCACGAAGCCAAGGGCAATGGTAAAAGGGTATGGAATGTTATTCGGGAATGTACAAATGAGCCTCAGCCTTCATTTAGTGCAAACAAGGAAATTAGTACTGGTGCAGATAACATTGTTAGTGATGAAACAAAGATAGCTGAAGATTTTAATTCTTTCTTTTCTGAAGTTGGGGAAAACATAAATGAGGGCTTTAAGGGAGTGGATCGATGTTATGATAATTTGAAAGGAAGAGTGAGCCTATCTCGTGTTAAAAATTCATTTTTTCTGCTCGGTTTTACCGTCATTCAACTCGACTTCACCGTCATTGAATTCTGCTTTACCGTCACTTCGCTCGGTTTTACCGTCATTCATCTCGGTAACACGACCGCTCAACTCGGTTTCACTGTCATTCAATCGTGTAGTCGCTCAGCTTCCACTCTTGCAAAAGAGTTTTAACATCTTCATCCATTTCGGAGTCACAAGTTCTTGTTTCAACACGACTCAAATCACTTCACGAAAAAAAAAAAAAAAAAAAAAAAAAAAAACTCTTTCACTGACTACAGTGACTGAAACAACTTCAGCAGGCGAGGACTAAATAATGAGAAGTGCGAAGTTACTGGGAGCAGTGAGAAAGACAGACCTTGCGCGTTTTCTGCAGATGCCGCTAAAAACAAAGAGAGGGAGTGCTTCAACCGTTAGAGCACCCTGAATCAACAGAATTTTGACGGTTAAGGGTTGCCTTACTGAACCGTCTACTTAGTTGTTGCATCTAGTTACGAGTGCGTGAAGTCGGTTAAAAACTGCTTGTCTAAGACTGCCAGAACAGGAGAGTTTTATAGGATGATGAAATGGGGGAGGGGACCTCTTGGGTAACGTTATATCTATATGTATCTGAATGCTTTCATTAAATAAAAATAAATACTAGGCTACCGATGGGAGCATTGAGTTTGATTCGATTTACATTTTTTGTGTGTGTTCTTCATCGAAAAATATCCCGCTTTCTTTGATTGTGACCTGGGACCCAGGGCAATTTGCGAAAGTTGCAAGATCCGGAAGTTTTAGAAAATGAAAATTTCGTTTCATCGGTTTTATCGTCCGCCTACACAGTACAACGTCAGTACATTTGATATTAGTGGCCATGGAGCCGGGTTCACCGTCATTCAACTCTGCTTTACAGTTACTAAACTCGGTAACGCCGTCATTAAACTCTGTTACATCGCCATATTCAACTCGATTTCACCATCGTTGAATTCTGCTTTACCGTCACTACGCTCGGTTTTACCGTCATTCATCTCGGTAACACGACCGTTCAACTCGGCTTTACCGTCATTCAACTCGGTAACATGGTCGCTCAACTCGGTTTCACCGTCATTCAACTCGACTTCACCGTCATTGAATTCTGCTTTACCGTCACTTCGCTCGGTTTTACCGTCGTTCATCTCGGTAACACGACCGTTCAACTCGGCTTTACCGTCATTCAACTCGGTAACATGGTCGCTCAACTCGGTTTCAACGTCATTCAATCGTGTAGTCGCTCAGCTTCCACTCTGTCAAAAGAGTTTTAACATCTTCATCCATTTCGGAGTCACAAGTTCTTGTTTCAACACGACTCAAATCCCTTCACGAAAAAAAAAACAAAAAAAAAACTCTTTCACTGACTACAGTGACTGAAACAACTTCAGCAGGCGAGGACTAAATAATGAGAAGTGCGAAGTTACTGGGAGCAGTGAGGAAGACAGACCTTGCGCGTTTTCTGCAGATGCCGCTAAAAACAAAGAGAGGGAGTGCTTCAACCGATGGAGCACCCTGAATCAACAGAATTTTGACGGTTAAGGGTTGCCTTACTGAACCGTCTACTTAGTTGTTGCATCTAGTTACGAGTGCGTGAAGTCGGTTAAAAACTGCTTGTCTAAGACTGCCAGAACAGGAGAGTTTTATAGGATGATGAAATGGGGGAGGGGACCTCTTGGGTAACGTTATATCTATATGTACCTGAATGCTTTCATTAAATAAAATAAATACTAGGCTACCGATGGGAGCATTGAGTTTGATTCGATTTACATTTTTTGTGTGTGTTCTTCATCGAAAAATATCCCACTTTCTTTGATTGTGACCTGGGACCCAGGGCAATTTGCGAAAGTTGCAAGATCCGGAAGTTTTAGAAAATGAAGGAGCCAGGTTCACCGTCATTCAACTCTGCTTTACAGTTACTAAACTCGGTAACGCCGTCATTAAACTCTGTTACATCGCCATATTCAACTCGATTTCACCATCATTGAATTCTGCTTTACCGTCACTTCGCTCGGTTTTACCGTCATTCATCTCGGTAACACGACCGCTCAACTCGGTTTCACTGTCATTCAACTCGGTAACATGGTCGCTCAACTCGGTTTCACCGTCATTCAACTCGACTTCACCGTCATTGAATTCTGCTTTACCGTCACTTCGCTCGGTTTTACCGTCATTCAACACGGTAACATGGTCGCTCAACTCGGTTTCACTGTCATTCAATCGTGTAGTCGCTCAGCTTCCACTCTTGCAAAAGAGTTTTAACATCTTCATCCATTTCGGAGTCACAAGTTCTTGTTTCAACACGACTCAAATCACTTCACGAAAAAAAACAAAAACAAAAAAAAGAACTCTTTCACTGACTGTTGCGGCCCGCCTATATAAAAATAATTAAAAATAATACGTAATTCTATTCCCCCTCTCATCTTATCACAAGTCCTATAAGAGCTATCTTTTCTTTGAGTGCTTTTAGGCATAAGGTCCCCCCCACCTCTTACGCTTTAAGTAATTTCATCGATTCATTATAATATTACTCTAACTAGTTTTATTTTTATCACGAATATATTCATATCATTTCAGCAATTTATAACCATACGAATTTTTCTAATATTTTCACGCCTTCCACTCCCTCTTCCTATAGGTTACGGAGCATATTCCACAGCGGAATATCGGCCGGCCGCAACACTGACTACAGTGACTGAAACAACTTCAGCAGGCGAGGACTAAATAATGAGAAGTGCGAAGTTACTGGGAGCAGTGAGAAAGACAGACCTTGCGCGTTTTCTGCAGATGCCGCTAAAAACAAAGAGAGGGAGTGCTTCAACCGATAGAGCACCCTGAATCAACAGAATTTTGACGGTTAAGGGTTGCCTTACTGAACCGTCTACTTAGTTGTTGCATCTAGTTACGAGTGCGTGAAGTCGGTTAAAAACTGCTTGTCTAAGACTGCCAGAACAGGAGAGTTTTATAGGATGATGAAATGGGGGAGGGGACCTCTTGGGTAACGTTATATCTATATGTATCTGAATGCTTTCATTAAATAAAAATAAATACTAGGCTACCGATGGGAGCATTGAGTTTGATTCGATTTACATTTTTTGTGTGTGTTCTTCATCGAAAAATATCCCGCTTTCTTTGATTGTGACCTGGGACCCAGGGCAATTTGCGAAAGTTGCAAGATCCGGAAGTTTTAGAAAATGAAAATTTCGTTTCATCGGTTTTATCGTCCGCCTACACAGTACAACGTCAGTACATTTGATATTAGTGGCCATGGAGCCGGGTTCACCGTCATTCAACTCTGCTTTACAGTTACTAAACTCGGTAACGCCGTCATTAAACTCTGTTACATCGCCATATTCAACTCGATTTCACCATCGTTGAATTCTGCTTTACCGTCACTACGCTCGGTTTTACCGTCATTCATCTCGGTAACACGACCGTTCAACTCGGCTTTACCGTCATTCAACTCGGTAACATGGTCGCTCAACTCGGTTTCACCGTCATTCAACTCGACTTCACCGTCATTGAATTCTGCTTTACCGTCACTTCGCTCGGTTTTACCGTCATTCATCTCGGTAACACGACCGTTCAACTCGGCTTTACCGTCATTCAACTCGGTAACATGGTCGCTCAACTCGGTTTCAACGTCATTCAATCGTGTAGTCGCTCAGCTTCCACTCTGTCAAAAGAGTTTTAACATCTTCATCCATTTCGGAGTCACAAGTTCTTGTTTCAACACGACTCAAATCCCTTCACGAAAAAAAAAACAAAAAAAAAACTCTTTCACTGACTACAGTGACTGAAATAACTTCAGCAGGCGAGTACTAAATAATGAGAAGTGCGAAGTTACTGGGAGCAGTGAGGAAGACAGACCTTGCGCGTTTTCTGCAGATGCCGCTAAAAACAAAGAGAGGGAGTGCTTCAACCGATGGAGCACCCTGAATCAACAGAATTTTGACGGTTAAGGGTTGCCTTACTGAACCGTCTACTTAGTTGTTGCATCTAGTTACGAGTGCGTGAAGTCGGTTAAAAACTGCTTGTCTAAGACTGCCAGAACAGGAGAGTTTTATAGGATGATGAAATGGGGGAGGGGACCTCTTGGGTAACGTTATATCTATATGTACCTGAATGCTTTCATTAAATAAAAATAAATACTAGGCTACCGATGGGAGCATTGAGTTTGATTCGATTTACATTTTTTGTGTGTGTTCTTCATCGAAAAATATCCCACTTTCTTTGATTGTGACCTGGGACCCAGGGCAATTTGCGAAAGTTGCAAGATCCGGAAGTTTTAGAAAATGAAGGAGCCAGGTTCACCGTCATTCAACTCTGCTTTACAGTTACTAAACTCGGTAACGCCGTCATTAAACTCTGTTACATCGCCATATTCAACTCGATTTCACCATCATTGAATTCTGCTTTACCGTCACTACGCTCGGTTTTACCGTCATTCATCTCGGTAACACGACCGTTCAACTCGGCTTTACCGTCATTCAACTCGGTAACATGGTCGCTCAACTCGGTTTTACCGTCATTCAACTCGGTTTTACCGTCTTCCAACTCTATTTACCTTCATTCAGTCGATATACGGTCGTTCTACTCGGTTTTACCGTCATTCAGCTCGATTTCACCGTCATTGAATTCTGCTTTACCGTCACTTCGCTCGGTTTTACCGTCATTCAACACGGTAACATGGTCGCTCAACTCGGTTTTACCGTCATTCAACTCGGTTTTACCGTCTTCCAACTCTATTTTACCTTCATTCAGGTCGGTAATACGGTCGTTCAACTCGGTTTTACCGTCATTAAGCTCGATTTCACCGTCATTGAATTCTGTTTTACCGTCATTCAACTAGGTTTTACCGTTATTAAACTCGGTTACACGGTCATTCACCTCGGTTTTACCGTTATTCACACCGGCTGGGCGACAAGTTTTCAGCTCAACCGACTTTGTTTGTACGGTTAAGCACGTGAAAGTGTAGAAAAGTCTGTTAAATACACGGTAAAAGAGTCTTTTTGACGGTTGTTTGCACTCTTAACCGAACAAATAACTGTTGGAGCCGTCTTTAACAGAATGACGTTTATTTTTCACGGTTAAGTTTAACGGTTGAAACTACTGTTTCAACCGAGAATACTGTTTCAACCGAGTTCCGGAACCGACTCTTTTTCCCAGTGCAGATGAACATTGTACATACAATTCAGAAACGAAGGCCAGACGTGTTGACACAGACACAGGACATCACCTTGTTATGGTAGACTGCACGAGTGGGTGAGGAGATCGCGAGCTCGAGGTTGACCGCATATTGAACCAGTACCCATTCATTCACAACTCCTTTTTCCAGGTTGTTTCTCCGTACATTCCTCTCCTCCTTCTTTCCTTCGGGAACTGTTGTATCTTTTGTACTTAGTTAAGAAATATTGCACGCGTATTTTAGGTAACTCTTTGTTTGAAATCTAATTTATTAATAATGAAAAAAATATGATTTGTAAATAATGGGTTCTGAAGTTCAACAAATAGGGAATTTGAAGTGATGAAGCCATAACAGTCTCCCCCTCTTATAAAAGAGCTTAGAGGATGACTAATTCATCACAAAGTCTTTGAATCGAACTGGCAAGCGAATGTTCCGCCGGGGACGACGTTGAACTTCCTGCCGACAAGGGCTATAAGTGGTCGGAGATCCTTGAAGATGACTGTCAAAAGAATCATTTCCATTTGCTAGCAGAGAGGCACGAGGGAGCAAAATCGAACTCGTGGAAGGAGATCGAGGAAGATCTGGCCCAGTAAAGGAGCAAGGTCTGGGAATCTCGAACACCTGCGTTGGTCCAGTAAATTGGACCCTCTTGACGAGTGTCGACCTCATTTGATTTATGTGGCGCTTCACGGTCCTCCCAGAGTCCAAAAGAACGATATCCAATAGTGAGCGGCTCGAAGAGGATCGCTGAGTGAGTTCCTTACTCTCGATTCTTGAGGCTTCAAGGGCAGCTGCTTTGGCAAGAGCTTCATCGAAATTCGAAATATCGGCCTGTAAAATTTGCTCTCGCATCCAGTCTTCCCGTAAACCGCGGACGAATTGTGCCCTAAGAAAAACGTCGGTTATTGAAACTGATCGGGAACACTCACATTTTATTGAAAATTCGCATTCTGCTATGTCGCGCTGAAGAGTAGCAACATATTCTGCGATTGACTGGCCCTCTTTTTGATAGATGCTCAGGAAGTAGTGCTGAGCGAGTACGACGCTCTTTTTCGGCACGAGCATTTTCTTGAAGGCTTGTACCAGATTGTCATAGGTGAGGGTTCTGAGCGATTTTTCAGGACCTAAATAAGCCTTGAGGTTATTGTAGTGGGTGGAACCGATGGAAGCGCATAAAAGTTGGGCAATCTTCTCCTGATCTGAAACATTTTTCATCGCTACGTAATTTTCAAACCTTTCCAAATAGCACGGGAACTTCTCTTGTCGGGGGTCATAATGCTCGAAAGGAGCGATACTTGAAAAATGTATGTGACTGTCTCGACTTGTAGCTGGTGGGTGGCCCGTGATGTGAGCTAGCAACGCAGCTTGTTGCTGTTGAAGAAGTTCGAGTACCTGTTGGAACTGGTCAGCGTTCATGTGAAATGATTTTCGTACGACGAGGGACTATTTTCCTGACGTCGCCAACTGTTGTATCTTTTGTACTTAGTTAAGAAATATTGCACGCGTATTTTAGGTAACTCTTTGTTTGAAATCTAATTTATTAATAATGAAAAAAATATGATTTGTAAATAATGGGTTCTGAAGTTCAACAAATAGGGAATTTGAAGTGATGAAGCCATAACAGGAACTGATACACTGATGTTTGCAGTTTTTTTTATTTTTATTTTGGATGCATTTCGGGCACAAAACAGTAGCCCCTCTTCAGCACCGTGAACTGCTCAAACAACAAAAATCTTTATAGCGGCCTAAATTGCATAATTTATCGATATCATTCAAACTTATGTGGTTTGAGTCTATTGTCACATGAATGAAATGCACTTTTCCCGACAGGCTCCAACAAAACTTTTTAGATTACGTTAATTTCCAGATCAGTTACGTTAGGTTACACGGTATGTCACAATTTCACTATCAGTGCCTGGGTTCGAATCTAAAACAATTTTTTTTGAACATTTTTTCTCCCTTTTTGGCCCTCCTTAGGGTGCGTTCATAGCGAATCACCTTCACTGCGATACCTCGCGACTATCATCGATGATTTAAACATGTGGTTCCTCGACCTCCCTCCTGTCCGTTGCCTTTTTTCCCCCAAAAAATAATATAAGGGTTGAAGCTTGAAGGGGATAGGTGTGCATGACTTACGTTAATTAGGTGAAGTTGGACCTCATTTGCGATTGAAAGCATTCCACTCACCAGGCTCCAAAAATCAAAACCCTTCAAAATATGATTTTTCTATACAAAAATTTGTACCAAAGACGATGTTGGCGGAAGCTCCTACCAACCGACAACGAAAAGCAGCACCTTTTTCTAATCGTTTTTCAATGCTCATCACTCCAGTTTCCTTCACTAAATATGGGTTATTGGCTTCCAAGCTGGCATTTTGTGGCTTTGAAGATTCGGAAATAGTACACTTTTTCCTGTAATGATTAGCTATTTCCGATGGAGCTAACTGCACAGGTTATCGTTGGGGAATGCCTCAACTGTAAATTTGCCGCTTGCGAACATGTAGATACGGATGTGAATGAGTGAGGAAAAGACCTTCTGGTACAGCACACGGATTGAGCCACTTTCCTTCAGTTCAAGACAATCAAAAATAATTTGAACAATAGATTTTTGTTTTCAAAATCGCTTGTTTTGACCAGCATAATTGAAATACCTCCTGACTTTTGTGAATTTTAAAAATATAAAACTACTTCAGTTTCATAGTGGTGATCATTGTCTTCTGATTTCAGCGCACTTCTTGACGGTAAATTGTAGCACCAAAACGGATTTTTCAGTCATCATTTTGGAATAATCGAAAAAATATCCGATTATTTTTTTTATCAGCGACCCGTTTGAAACAAGTAATTAGAGCTGATTCACCACATTCAATGGGTCCTAATTGCGGGTTATTTTTCAGCTTTGAGTTTGTTTACTGCTTCTACCTCTTCGCTAGATGGTGAAAACTGGTAACTATTGCACGTCATTGGAAAGCTAACATAATAAGGAAGTTTTTCCTATGAATGCAAAACAATTTTTAACATTTTTTCTCCCTTTTTGGCCCTCCTTAGGGTGCGTTCATAGCGAATCACCTTCACTGCGATACCTCGCGACTATCATCGATGATTTAAACATGTGGTTCCTCGACCTCCCTCCTGTCCGTTGCCTTTTTTCCCCCAAAAAATAATATAAGGGTTGAAGCTTGAAGGGGATAGGTGTGCATGACTTACGTTAATTAGGTGAAGTTGGACCTCATTTGCGATTGAAAGCATTCCACTCACCAGGCTCCAAAAATCAAAACCCTTCAAAATATGATTTTTCTATACAAAAATTTGTACCAAAGACGATGTTGGCGGAAGCTCCTACCAACCGACAACGAAAAGCAGCACCTTTTTCTAATCGTTTTTCAATGCTCATCACTCAGTTTCCTTCACTAAATATGGTTATTGCTTCCAAGCTGGCATTTTGTGGCTTGAAGATTGCGGAAATAGTACACTTTTTCCTGTAATGATTAGCTATTCCGATGGAGCTAACTGCACAGGTTATCGTTGGGATTGCCTCAACTGTAAATTGCCGCTTGCGAACATTTAGATACGGATGTGAATGAGTGAGGATCAAAGTACCAAACACAGATTATCGCACATCTTTGTAAAAGTTTGAAGAAATGAACACATTTCCAGCGAAAAGTGCTTGTTTGGGTGTTCTTCGCAATATGCCTTTGCGAAGAAATGAAAGTGAAAAAATTGAATTAAACACACTACTTCTTATTTAAAATGAAAATAAAATTTCTTTTAGGCCTTAATCAAGGTCAGCGATGCAAAATAAAAACTTATCGTAGTGTATTTGAACTTTATTCAGAACGATTTGCCTCATTCAATAAAATCTGGGGGAAGATGTTCGTCGAAGCCTTATTCTTAACATGACCGTGCCCCCCCCCCTAATTTGGATATGAATTGCATTTGGATAGAAGTTATGATATGTGGATATGATGAGGGGGTTTAATTCCACTAGCACTTCGATCGCGGGATATGGCGCCCATGGATTTCCACGTCTGGGGTTTGGTAAAAGACCGTGTTTACTGCATCAGGAGAAGCTTCGAAAAAGAATTACAGGAGCTTTTGAGGCCCTTCGAGCCGACATTTCTCCTCGCGTGACCAGTGGGTGCCACGAGAAAAAGGGCACGAGACTGCCTTCGGAACAGAGGAGGACATTTGGAAAATGTATTGTAAAAAAAGAAGTTTTAGGTAATTTATTTGTTCTTTTATTCACTAATTGTTATGAATTGATGCAATAAACGCTACGAAATGTTTTTATTTTGCGTCGCTGACCACGATTAGACCTACGAGAAGCTTTATTATCATTTTAGGAGAAATAATAGTGTGCTTGATTCCATTTTTCACTTTCATCTATTCACAAAGGCATATTGCAAATAACACCCAAAAAAGCACTTTTGAAATAGGTTCATTTTTCCAAACTTTTACGAAGGGGTGCGATGTTCTGGGTTTGGCATTTTGATCCTCACTAATCAGGCATGTTTTTGTCAAATTTGCCAGACCTGGATAGCATTTCAAGATTCGCTATCATGCATTCAAGTTACGGCTAAACTGCCTAAAATCGGTACAAATCTCCACAATCTGACTGGTCACTGGAAAAGTGCGACTAATTTCGGGGATAACTGGATCAATTCCCACTGAAAAATGTCTACTGTTTTCGGTAGTCCCCTCAGATTTAACGTACGTGTAACTGTTCTCGACTTATAAGCGCTGAATCCAATAAAACAAACGTCATGGTTAAAACTACTAAAATATCGATTATCTCGAAAACGGTTGGAAATCGGACCTATGTTTATATGGACTTTTTTGGTCCATTTTGGACCTAGAAAAACCTCCTGCATTATTGCCGTCGACTTACCAAACACCCTATATACAGGGTGGAAGGGGATAAGTGTGACAAAAAAATTTGGGTGAAAGTAGACCTCATTTGCGACCGAAATCACCATATACACCATGGTCCGAAAATCAAAACCCTTCGAGATATGATTTTTCTAACGATTTTTAAGGCTTACATAATTGTGTTTAACTATCGGCGAAAAACTCGCATTTAATTTGAATTTTTGCAACTTTTGGTGATGGATTCGGAAAGAGCACACTATGTTCTGTCAGGATTAGCCATTTTCGATAGACGTTAACTATTTTATGTGCCCTTAATTGCGGCTCAAAGTCGTTCAAATCGGGGAACTAATTTTTTTCAAAAAAAGTCAGTCCCCGTTTGTCCGCACTAAATCTGATTGTACGGACAATCCGTGATTCAGAAAAACATCTTCAAAGTGTCCTTTACAAAAATAGTCATGAGCGTTTTCTTCGTTGTTTGGCGATTTTTCGTCAGAAATGACGATTTCTTAGAAAAAATAATGATTTTTCTCTTCAAAATCGCTTGTTTTGACCTGAAAAATTCGATCAATCATTGTGATTTTAAGACGCTAAAACGGTATAAAACCACATCCAAGGCTATCCTTAGAGTGGAATTCAATGTGTGCGCATACCAAAGTATCAAAAAATGTCGCTCCGGCCGCTGGCTGTCGGGTTAAGTGCATTACACTACTACAAGTTTCGACGTTTTTAGTTATTTAGCTTTTATTCGACGTTAATTAACATTTCACGTTGTTAATCTACATTTTTATAGCCATTCTTGCCGAATAATCGCAAATTAACTCAAATTAACGAAATTCGTATTTCGTGAAATGTACTCTATCCGTCACCCCAGCTGCCGGAGCGACATTTTTTGTTACTTTGGTAGGCGGGCATAATCAGTTCGATTCAACGTATAGCTTTGGATTAGGTTTTATACCGTTTTAGCGTCTTAAAATCACAATGATTGATCGAATTTTTCAGGTCAAAACAAGCGATTTTGAAGAGAAAAATCATTATTTTTTCTAAGAAATCGTCATTTCCGACGAAAAATCTCCAAACAACTAAGAAAACGCTTATGACTATTCTTGTAAAGGACACTTTGAAGATGTTTTCCTGAATCACGGGTTGTCCGTACACTCAGATTTAGTGGGGACAAACGGGGACTGACTTTTTTTGAAAAAAAAATAATTCCCCGATTTGCACGACTTTTAGCCGCATTTAAGGGCACATAAAATAGTAAACGTCTATCGAAAATGGCTAATCCTGACAGAACATAGTGTGCTCTTTCTGAATCCATCACCAAAAGTTGCAAAAATTCAAATTGAATGCGAGTTTCTCGCCGTTAGTAAAAAAAAATGATGTAAGCCTTAAAAATCGTTAGAAAAATCATATCTCGAATGGTTTTGATTTTCGGACCATGTGGTGATTTCGGTCGCAAATGAGGCCTACTATCACCCAAAAATTTTTGTCACACTTATCCCCTTCCACCCTGCATATATACAGGGTGGATCCGTATAAGTGTGACAAAAATGTTTGGGTAAAACTACGTTAAAAGTGGAGTAAAATGGTACCTTCGGAAGTGTCCTACGTCGATCCTTTCCGGAGTTATGATTTTTTTTTAGTTTAAAAAAGTAACCAATGCTTGCTTCAAAAAATCCGCAATTTCTCGGCTTATATCGCACGAAATCCAAAAAGTGATGCCATTTTCAGAAACTACGGAACATTTCCTTTAGGATAGAGGCCATTTTATTGCTTGAAATAATCGTCAACACCCAGAAATCTGGCATTTTTTCCATAAATTTACATGTTCTCTAAAATTTGTCCGTTTTACGAAAAGTCGCTGTACCCAAACAGCTTTCTCAACAGATTTTCGGTGTATCACAAAAACTTCCCCGTCTTCTAAGCTTCCTTTTGGCGTGTTCACATTTCATGTTACCACTGACGTTTCTCACAAAAACGTCACGAGAATGCACAAAAACCGTGTTTTTACGAAGCATGGACCACTCTTCTCGAATACCGTAGACAATGGTCCATGCTTCGTAAAAACACGGTTTTTGTGCATTCTCGTGACGTTTTTGTGAGAAACGTCAGTGGTAGCATGAAATGTGAACACGCCAAAAGGAAGCTTAGAAGATGGGAAAGTTTTTGTGATACACCGAAAATCTGTTGAGAAAGCTGTTTGGGTACAGCGACTTTTCGTAAAACAGACAAATTTTAGAGAACACGTAAATTTATGGAAAAAATGCCAGATTTCTGGGTGTTGACGATTATTTCAAGCAATAAAATGGCCTCTATCCTAAAGGAAATGTTCCGTAGTTTCCGAAAATGGCATCACTTTTTGGATTTGGTGCGATATAAGCCGAGAAATTGCGGATTTTTTGAAGCAAGCATTGGTTACTTTTTTAAACACAAAAAAAATCATAACTCCGGAAAGGATCGACGTAGGACACTTCCGAAGGTACCATTTTACTCCATTTTTAACGTAGTCTTACCCAAAAATTTTTGTCACACTTATACGGATCCACCCTATATATATCAAATCGAACCGACCTCGGATTCGTGTTCTAGGGGTTCTGAAACGTGAAAAAAAAGTATCACAACCCATATGTGCGACCATCAGGGCGAGACCAATAGTGCATTTTTTGAATGAAATGCACTAAAATTAAAAAAAAAAATTGTTTCGGATTCGAACCCAGGCACTCCGCAATGGTGAAATTGTGACATACCATTTAACCTAATGTAACTGATCTGAAAATTAACATAATCTGAAAAAAGTTTTGTTCCGACAGCAGCCTGTCGGGAGAAGTGCATTTCATTCATGCGACAATCGAGTCATACCTCATAAGTTAGGACGATATCAATCAATTATGAATTAAATTTAGGCCGGAATGAAGATTTTAATTGCAAATAACTCCTCTAACAAGAGTCCGCCTTCCCATATCGTATAGGCAACCAAACCGACTCTGTTTCATTTTCATCATTTTGTTCCCCCTCAGTTGGTTCCAAAAAAGGGGCCTGCGGTAAAAAGAAACACGATTTTATGATTTTGACTTTCTCTACCACGGCCTAAATTTCATTCATAATTGATTGATATCGTTCTAACTTATGAGGTTTGACTCGATTGTCGCATGAATGAAATGCACTTCTCCCGACAGGCTGCTGTCGGAACAAATTTTTTCTTACTTTTTTGTTATAAATGATTTTCATTAAACCCCCATTTAGTGGCTGTATTTAAAGAACAGTTATTGCCACCGCAGTATATTCATTTCTTCGGAAGCACGGGCATTTATTTATAGGCCCTCTTCCTTCGTAAATGTTATTCAAAACAGTTTTTTATCTGCAGTTGAATCATATTTCATCTTCCCTGGATTTAGCTGTCCATTTTTCGACCGTCGACCATTGACTATTACTTTCTATAGTCCTGTCGTCCAGTTAACCAATTCTCAATATTAGAGACAGCTATACTAATACGTCTCCAACATTAGTGCGTCGCGCAGGAGAACGCTGCGTCATTACGGGCTGTAAAAAAGGCCCTTCCAACTAGTGGATATTTTTGCCTCACTTCAAAGGACACTGGACTTCTCCAAAGTGATGTTACCTCCATTAGCGCACAGCCTAACTATAATCTCCTTAATCCAGGACATATGATCACTCGGTTTCATTGTTGCCTTACTGCACACTTGCCTTTCACGTTCCACAGTTTTCAAAAAAGCAAGGATGGAGGGATCCAAAAAAAGAGTGAATTTTTCCGCCACAGAAAAAAATATTCTAAAAGATCTAGTAGAAAAACATAAAGGCCCTTTCACAAGCTCTATGTTTACGTTCTGTGGAGTCTATGCAGCCAAACAAATTTATTCCCTCGAAAAATGAAGCATTTTTATAGGTTGCATAGACACCACACAACACAAACATAGAGCTTGTGAACGGGCCATAAAAACGTTCTAGAAAATAAAAGGTCAGATGCCGTTTCAGCCGTGAATAAAAAGAGAAAATGGGAGGAGTCATGAATTCAACTCGAAAAGAGAATGTGTTGCGGTAAATGGTAAAAATGCAAGAGTTATTTCCATTGTTTGTTAGGTCATGTTAATCTAGGTCTGTTCCAGCAAGGTGTTTGGAACATGTTCGGAGCAGAGTTGCCATATGGGACCAACCAATAAAATGTAATTAACTTACATTTTATTGGTCGATCCCATAGAAACTTTGCTCCGAACATGTTCTAAGCACCTTGCTGGAACAGACCTAATAATATTGTTTGTAATTTTTATAGAGGAAACCCGACCAGCTGAAGAAGGCCTGGGAGAATCTAAAACAGGCAAGAAGGAAGGAGTTGGGAGCTGAGAAGAGGCAGCGTTTGGGAACGGGAGGAGGTCCTGGGACTTCATCGACCCCTGACGACCCGGACCCGGACTGTTGACTCCGACACGGTCAGACTGATCGAAACCGGGTCATGTTCGTCATTTGTATTGTCTGATGATGGGATAATCGTGGAAGAAACGTACACCCAAACTGAGGGGGAAAATCAAGATCCACAATCAAACTGTGTGTTCATATTTAGAATTTTTCTTTGAGGCATTTTACCTTTATTATTCATTTTTTTTGTTTTCAGCAACGGCTGCCAAAAGGTGGACGCGAGATTAGAAAAGGTACAAAGAAGAGCGGAAAAAGAAAATGAGTGGCACGCTCTGAAGAAAAAGGGACTCGAGCTTCGGATAAAGACTGCTGAGCTCGAGGTCAAGATAAAAGAAGAAAAACTGGCTCTGGCCATGGCTAGGAGAGCTTTTCATTTGAAAAAATTAAAAGAGGAGGAGGAAGGACGATTATAGGAGCTCGGCAAGAAAAAAGTCAGTATTATTTTACATTTACAATAAAAATAAGACATCAGCACGAAATATACAATTGAACGATGAATCTAGAAGCGTGATAACAAACAATAATCACATCCAGTGGCGAATGCTGGTTCGAAAGGCAGGGCAAGCGGTAAAGGACCAAAATCGGGCATCCAAAGAAATAAAAATGACGTTTCAATTTTCAAAATATGTTACCTGAACACGTTCCCAGCGAGTTTATTAATTAGATAATAAGTATAAAGCTTAGGCGTTCAACAAGATGTGTGTTGATACGAAAATCAGTGAAAACATGTCCAGACAATTAACCAGATCAATTTTCAGACTTGAAAATTAGTCAACTGAATTGATAATAAATTTGGTAATTCGAATAATGAAATTCCAGAAAAGGATCATTGCCCCTGAAGCATCCTGAAGAATGATTCAGACAGAGATGTTCCCAACTTTTTCTGATCGAATCTGATAATTCATGTTGGCTTTTATGGGCCATTTTCATAGTCAGTACTTGAATTTAAATTATCCTTATAGTAAGGGTTGTAGAAATATCCTTATAGTATCCTTATACAGTCCCCGCTTAAATAATTTTGTTTGAAAGATACTCGTGCATGTCACGGCCAGTCACGGTTTTATTTGAAGTGGAGTCCATGGATATGGGGCAAAATCTCCTCGAAATTCTACTAGCTCACAAGCATTACTATTATTATTATTATTTATTTTTTTCAAAAAACAAATAAACGGTTATAATCATGAGGGTATTCTGTAACTTTAAGGTATCGCTGTCGTAATTCTTATGATTTAATTTATTTTCTTTTAAAATGCAACTAAATCACAGGTTCCTTTTCGGTTTTCGATTGAAAATCCGACACCTTAAAGTTACAGAACAGTCCCCACGGTCAAACACAAGTGGCTACCTCCACGCCACGGACCTCCTCCAACTCGTACACCGAATCAGAAGCAAACAAACAAGGAAGAGCGCTCCACGAGTAAAAATGCTGTACTACTTCTGGATACACGACTTGAGGGGTTTGTGAGAAAAGAATCTGAGATGAACAAAAACCAATTTTTGGCATTAAAAGAAAGGCGATTGGACTCATTTATCGCTTTAATTCAATTAATGAGCTCAATTGGGATAGAAATATTGAAGTAAAACGTCCGAAATATAGCATTTTGGACTTATACTGGCATCGCCCCTGCAAGCGGAATTCAAACCGCTTCTCCCAACTGTGAGGCCCGCCTTCGTGAATTGTCGGTTTGCCGATCGCTCTGAAGTGCCTCACATCTTTCTTGTTCATGATGAGAGGGATAATAATTGCTTCCTTCCTATTATTTTATTTGGCTTTTAAACAAATAAAATAACGGAATTTGTAAAAAAAATCAAAAATAATAATTAACAATATTTAAAAAAGCTAAGTTCTTAGTCAACGACGAAACGTTCCAAATTCAAAAAATTACCCACGAAAAAAACTTGAAAATCGCCCCCAAAATTTAGGGCAAGCGGTGCTTGCCTTGCTTGCTCTGAGGATTCACCACTGATCACATCAAATAATCATTTATGAGAAATGCATTTCAATAAATGCTTGTCTTATGGCATGTCCCGGTCCCCTGTCTTACACATGAACTACTGGAACCTCTGTTTCCTCAAAAGTTACATATTCGTCTAAGATCATACAATGAGGAAGTAAAATAAAAAATAAAAATCGCTGGAGACATTTTTTTTCTAAAGAAAATTACTAAATATGACCAGGAATTGAATATTAGTGCGTAAATGATTGATTTTGATTTATAGCGAAATAATAAAACTCGCCAATTTTTTTTGTTACCTTAAACGGCCGGTCTGTGACTCGTGACGTAACTAAAGGGTCGTGACCCCTCCCAACCCTCCGCATCGTGGATGTTATCATGTGTCTCCCCTTCTTGACCATCCCCTTTCTCTAAAGTCCTATTGTTTGATTTGTGGGAAGCTATTGTGAAGGTTATGCGAAGGCTGTTATTGCGTCATCAGTCTATCTAGCCTATTTCAAATGGGTTCCGCAACCCAATAGTTTTAAAAATTAATACACAAATATAGAGCCTGATTTTATGTGAACGGATCGTGTTTTCATGAGTTTTAGTAACCAAGCTATCATGACGGCATGGTTTTGGAAAATGTGTTACTTCCTCATTGCGATCAAAAGCAATGTTGTGAAGTATCGCGCATGCTGCTATTATGTGGCAAGTCGTCGTCAATTTATTATTCAGTTTCTTACTGAGGCAAGGAAATCTCCTTTTCCACACTCCGAAACATCTTTCCACGGTATTTCTGGTCTTCACATGGACCCTATTGTACCTCATTTCTGCGGCATTGCTGGGCTGTGGTATAAGTGTGAAGAGATAGACGGATATACTGAATAAATCTGTCGCCGGTATTTTAATTAATAAATTAATTAGACTGATATTATCCGGACGACGATGGAAGGGCATAGCCCAACACGATTCGAGTTTCGAGAAAAAATGGCTCCCCGGCGGGATTTGAACCCGCAACCTCTGGATTACCAGTCCAGCACGCTGCCATTTGCGCCACGGAGACGCCTATGGGAGTCGTACTCCGAGGGATAAGCTAAGCCGAACCCCACCCAGGTCCATTGTTTCTCGAAACTCTAGGCGCTTCTCCTCATCGGTAAACCACGCCGAATTTTATCTTATCTAGATGTTGTTAGACGGATATACTGAATAAATCTGTCGCCGGTATTTTAATTAATAAATTAATTAAATAGAGGGGTAAAAGAAGTATAAGAAGCAGCTCAAGTGAAAGCTCATTTTACAGCTCAATTGCTTCATATCATTCTCTTTGTCGAAAAATTGTAGCTCTACACAGTTACGCCCGGAAATACCGAAAAATAAAATCCAAATGCTTCGTTTTTTCGTAGTCTACGCAACTTTTCTCAAAATTGTCCCTCAGCTACCCAAAATTTTGAGCATAGATTACTAAAGTAGACTCCTTGACGAGTAGGTAATCACAATGTCTGGCGACCTTTTTAGACGCAGTCAACCGGAAGGAGCGGCGTTTGAAAAATGCATATCATTTTTTTATGTTTGAAAGGTGACAGACGGTACAGATCAAGGGCGATACCGAGGATGTTGCGTGAAATATAAAGTCTTAACATGAAGAAAACATCAGCCGAGGCCAAAATCGAATGCAATCTTTTCTCCCTCTAGTCCCACCGGTTTTCATACCTTTGTCATGAAACAGTTTTTCCCCCAAATTCGACGGAGCATATATCGGTAACCGCTACGCAAATGAAAAAAATGAATAGAGGCGAATTTATCAGAAATTATGCGAACGTTATTTTTGCATTTCGGCGTCTAGGCGCTAACGCTAGTAGTTTCCTAGATATTGGTCAAAACCCGAAAATGGTCGCACATTTCACCCTCTCCAGAGTCACGCTCCACGCGGTAACTCGGGGACTTTTGGTGAGGTGACCCCTGGACACCTTTGAACACATTCCCGAAGAGAAAAATTCTTTATGAATTATTGCAGTCTATAATATGTTCCTTGACTGGACTATAATGGTTTTTTTCTGTTTTCAGGAGTAAACACTGATAGCGTATTTGGACTTTTTGAACTTCCGAGGAAATTATTTTCATTTTTTTTGGTGGATTAATTAATTTGATTATTCAACATAAAGCTTTGTTTCACCCTTGTGCTGACTGCGCACTTACGTTGTAGAATTTTCCTTACTTGCATGCTTCCTGTTGCATAAAACTTAAGAGCTATGAGTGTCTGCGCAAGATTGGAGAGAGGTAAGCCCCGCTTAGACACCGATTCTGTGATACTACAAAGAGGCAGTATCGTATTTTGAACAATTTCCTTTGTAAATCTGTACCTGAAAATCAATTACCATTCACAGAAATAATGACGGAAATTATAATACCAGGTCCCAAATAATATTACGTAGGTTAATGTGTCTTACACATGCCTTGCTACAAACTCACTGTCGTTTAGTTCATAAAATGGCGAACATCGTTGCCTCTAATCTAAAGTATTTCTTCGTTTTTCTAATTGAAAGATGCCGTTCAACATGATCAAAAAATTCATCTTCGGAAGAGCTGTCATGAAACATTTTTTATCTCGCCACGTTTTCATTCCCTCAAGTGAGCTATAGACCAGCCTTACATTTTACTTACATTTCCCTAAAAAATAAGAAAAATATTAACTTAAAGTTGTCTCTGCATGCGGCAAGCTGAGAAAAAGCTTTACGAAAAAAATATCTAAAGTTAGGAAAAATTAAAATTTAAAGTCCGACTGTGATTGCAAAATCGGCACTTAAGTCGTTATTATCTAAAGTTTTTTCTTACTGGCGATAATGAATACTGCCCATGAGCTATAGACCCGGGGTTGTCAAACTGCGACCCATTTATGCAAAGTGCGACCCCTCAAATCATTGTCCCTTCTACAAAGTGCGACCCTACAAATTGATAGCCCTTCTGCAAAGTGCGACCCTGCACCCTTCCTTTCCTGGTGCTTACTGCGACCCACCCAGTTCGTCTGCAGATACAGTTCGTTTAGCGTAACCCAGGGGAATCGTTTTTGTCGATATCTCCAATTTCTTTTAATTCAAGAGCTAACAGTTTGTTGGGTTGAGTAGTTAAATCATTACAAGCTTTTCTCTTCAGAGAATTTCTCAGCGCATGACGATTCAATTTTTTCGGGGAATCTGCAACGTGATTGTGGTCGTCATTTCTGTCGAAGATTGAGTTGGACGGGTCAAGTTTGAAAGAAGCCTTACACGATTTTTTGGTACATAACCAGCGTTGAACATTATTTGCCAAACTTTTATGAAATCGGTATTTGAATCCGTCCAGGACAAACAACTCGTTACCTCGATCGCTGACAGATGTTGAGCAAGATGGGCCAGGGGAGTTCATTGTTGACGCGTTGACAAACGTTGACAAACTGAGTGAAAAGTTACATACAGAAACAGTTCCTTATCTTAGACGGAAGGATAAGGTTCATTCGTTTATCTTAGGCGGGTCGCACTTCGATCAATGCACGTAAAACGTCAGGGTCGCACTTTGTACTGGTTCCGAGGGCACTGGGTCGCAATTTGCTAACAGCCTATAGACCAGCCTTACATTTTTCTTAGATTTCTCTTTAAAAAAAAAAATATATTAACTTAAACTTCCGCAAGCCGAGAAAAATCTGTACTAAAAAAAATCTTAATTTAAGAAAAATTAGGACTTAAGGGTCGACTCTGATAGCAAAATCGTCCCTAGTTGCTTTTAAGTAAAGATTTTTCTTAAGTGGCGACTATGAATACGGGTCTATTATTTCTCAATAATAAGTCTTTGTAATCGTATCGCAAACAACTTTTTTAGACCCCCCCCCCCTCAAAATTTGTAGTTTTACGTTTCAAAGTGCGTAGAATCCAAATCTGAAATAATAAAAAAATGTCCGTCCGCCGTCCGGGCCATATCTTGCCCTAGGATTGCTCGAAAAAACTCGTTCTTTCGCACATAAACAGCTGTTCCAGGTTCTAACATCTGATCAGTTTAGTCAAATAACTCTCTGGGGTTGCATGGGCCAAAAGCGGGTCCAAGATGGGATTTTCAAAGGATTTGGGATCGTAGGGGTGTGGGGTGTCGATTTTCATGTAATTTAAAGCCGGATTTGACTACATCCATGAACAATAAACCCATAAACAGTCGAAATAATAAAGCATTGCTCGAAAATTCGCAGCGTTTTTACATAACATTTGAAGTTTGAACCTTTTGAACCAATAAACACTCTACAGAAGAATCTCAATGGGAAACTGAGGAGAAGGTAGGACCAACTACAGGCGTTGAGTTGAGCCTGTGTACGAAACTGGAGATATTTCTATCCATCCTACAGCGGGTAAGGCCAAAACGGCGGACAGACTTTTTTATTATTACGGATTTGAATTCTACTCTATTCTATTCTAATTCTAATTCTAATCTCTAGTTCTATTCTAGGGTGTAACGGAAAAGTCTAGCATAAATGAAATGGGTGATTCCTGGTCACATTTGGAACTAAAATGACCCTATACACCATGGTCTGATTACTTATGGCTTTGGAGATAATCGGGGTTTTCCTAATTTTTAATGTACCCACGGCTTTCCTTAGTAAATCGTCTACATCTGATGAAAAAATGGTATCATTGAAATTTAAAAGAAGCCATTGGAAAGAGCACTAAATTCTCTGTAGGATTGGATATTTTCATCTCTAAATCGATCAATATTTAAGTGCTTAAATTGCTGCTGAACAGAAACTTTTTAAGATTTCCGAAAAACTCCTAGTTTTTCAACCAGGCCATAAAAGAATTGACAGCTGGTTGGAAAACTAGGAGTTTTCTGGAAATCTTAAAAAGTTTCTGTTCAGCAGCAATTTAAGCACTTAAATATTGATCGATTTAGAGATGAAAATATCCAATCCTACAGAGAATTTAGTGCTCTTTCCGATGGCTTCTTTTAAATTTCAATGAGACCATTTTTTTCATCAGGTACAGACGATTTACTAAGGAAAACCGTGGGTACGTTAAAAATGAGGAAAACCCCGATTTTCTAAAAAAACATAAGTAATCGGACCATGGTGTATAAGGTCATTTTGCTTCCAAATGTGACCAAGAATCACCCATTTCATTTATGCCAGACTTTTCCGTTACACCCTGTATACGCATCTTGAAACGGAAAATAACATGATGCTAGTGAGGAGAGGAGGGAATAAACTCCTAGTTCCCAGCACTTTTCTTTTTTTTATTAAGCCCTGTTCACACGATGCAATGTTTGAAGTTATATTGCATGCTGGATTTTTAAAAACATCCGGTCACTACCAAGGAGCATATGTTTTCAAAAAACCAGCATGCAATATAGTTTCAAACATTGCATCGTGTGCACAGAGCTTTCTGGGGAGTGCGATGCAATAAATATAAGAATTTAAAACTCCGCTATGTTATGGTTAAATATGCAAATCTGTTATTTACAATAAATGAAAATAACCAGGTAATGTAAACCGACGACCGATGACACAAAATCGCGGTTAATGACGCCAATAACCAGGTAACAACAGCATTACCCGAAGCGCTCGGTTAATGGTGTGAATACGATTGTGATGAATTATTAAAAACTGGGTATTGACGTTAATAACCATCAATGCTTAGTGGCCGGGTTGAAGGTAAATAACCGGGTGATGTTGATAACATGAACAAAAAATTCCTAGACGTTAATAACCGGTTGATGTCGAGAATAGCTGACTTGGACGGTTAATGATGTTATTAACCGGTTGATAATGTCATAAAACGCATTTGCAACATTACCGTAAAATACATACAGGGTGTTTGGTAAGTCGACGGCAATAATGCAGGGGATTTTTCTAGGTCCAAAATGGACCAAAAAAGTCCATATAAACATAGGTCCGATTTCCAACCATTTTCGAGATAATCGATATTTTATTATTTTTAGCCATAACGTTAATTTTATTGGATTCATCGCTTATAGGTCGAGAACAGTTACACGTACATTAAATCTGAGGGCACTACCGAAAAGAGCAGACATTTTTCAGTGGGAATTGGTCCAGTTATCCCCAAAAGTAGTCGCACTTTTCCAGTAACCAGTCAGATTGTGGAGATTTGTACCGATTTTAGGCAGTTTAGCCGTAACTTGATTGCATGATAGCGAATCTTGATGTGCCATCCAGGTTTGGCAAATTTCACAAAAACTTGCCTCATTAGTGAGGATCAAAGTACCAAACTCAGATTATCGCACCTCTTTGTAGAAGTTTGAAGAAATGAACACGTTTCCAGCGAAAAGTGCTTGTTTGGGTGTTCTTTGCAATAGGCCTTTTCGAAGAAATGAAGGGGAAAAAAATTGAATTAAACACACTGCTTCTTATTTAAAATGAAAATAAAACTTTTTTTAGGCCTTAATCAAGGTCAGCGATGCAAAATAAAAACTTCCCGTAGTGTACTTGAACTTTATTCAGAACGATTTGCCTCATTCAATGCAAAATCTGGGGGAAGATGTTCGTAGAAGCCTTATTCTTAACATGATCGTGCCCCCTCCCCCCTAATTGATCGAATTTCGCCAGTATTTGGATAGAAGTTATGACATGTGGATTTATGATGAGGGGGTTCAATTCCCGGACATGGCGCCCATGGATTTCCACGTCTGGGGTTTGGTAAAAGACCGTGTTTACTGCATCAAGAGGAGCTTCGAAGAAAGATTACAGGAGCTTTTGAGGCCCTTCGAGCTGATATTTCTACTCGCGTGACAGTGGGTGCCACGAGAAAAAGGGCAAGAGCCTGCCTTCGGAACAGAGGAGGACATTTTGAAAATGTATTGTAAAAAAAGAAGTTTTAGGTAATTTATTTGTTATTTTATTTACTAATTGTTATGAATTGGTGCAATAAACGCTACGAAATGTTTTTATTTTGCATCGCCGACCACGATTAGACCTACAAGAAGCTTTATTAGCCTGAGGACCTTCGCCCTCTATGCCTCCTCATTTGGCCACCACCACGTCGCACAGTACAACAGGGTGGGTATGAACACTGCCGTGAAGTAACGGGCACGGCAGTGGTAGCCTGCGCCTCACACATTGCCCGCTACTGTTCTGTAGAGGGCGAAAGTCCTCTCTAGCTTCCCCGCAACGATTTCGAGCTGCGGGCTAGCTGTCCTCCCCGGGTTGATCCCGACCCCAAGATAGCGGCCCTGCTCTCCCCACGAGGCCTGAACCACGGCAGCGACCAGGGAGCTACCCCGAGAGAGCCGGCCCCGCATGAAGACCAACTGAGTCTTCGACACCTCGAGAGCCAGTCTGACCAGTGACCACAAAATCACTTTTATTGCACCGTTATATTCTCCGGGTCGGATGGATTGAAATTGGCAAAGAAAGGAGCCAAATCGCTTTGGCTCATTAAAAACCAAACCAATTTGCAGCGTCGCTCACCCGAAAAAGCGTAATTTGGCGGATTTCGCTGCATCAAAAACAAAATTACACACTATTGACCCCTTCGCAGTAATTCTCACACCACCCATGTGCGAAGGGAAGTCTGCCAGAAAAAAGAGTAAATTGTATACGCTCTTATAATTACGTTTTGGATAGATAATTTTTAGAGAAGCGAATTTAAATTGAACCCATTATTTTTTTTCGATTTAGGAGGAGCACCGCTCCCCCAATCAGACCATTGGAGTAGCATTCGCTCTCCCTGATGAACTCCACTCCGCCACTGATTGGTAGTACCAAAGTTTTGATTTGAAGGAGTCAAATCCAAGAAGTTTGGGTCTGAAAGAGCCAAGCCCAC